>ONZH01023009.1:0-27192 GCA_900303285.1 Rhinella marina
CCATGCTGTGTCAGGGTAAATTTTTTATGTGGTTCACCTGCTACCTCAGTCTAACTTGGTCACTCTGGGTTCACCGCCATGCTGTGTCAGGGTAAATTTTTATGTGGTTCACCTGCTACCTCAGTCTAACTTGGTCACTCTGGTTCACCGCCATGCTGTGTCAGGGTAAATTTTTATGTGGTTCACCTGCTACCTCAGTCTAACTTGGTCACTCTGGGTTCACCGCCATGCTGTGTCAGGGTAAATTTTTATGTGGTTCACCTGCTACCTCAATCACTAACTTGTCAGTCACTCTGTCACTCTGTTGTCACTGCTACATGCTGTGTCAGGGTAAATTTTTATGTGGTTCACCTGCTACCTCAGTCTAACTTGGTCACTCTGTTGTGCCATGCTGTGTCACACCTGCCATCGGTCTGTGTCAGGCTACATGTTTGGGTGGCTCACCTGCTACCTCATTTAACTTGGTCACTTGTTGGTGTCACCGCCATGCTGTGTCAGGCTACATGTTTGGGTGGCTCATCTGCTACCTCATCTAACTTGGTCACTTGGTGGTGTCACCGCCATGCTGTGTCAGGCTAAATTTTTTGGTGGCTCACCTGCCACCTCATCTAACTTGGGCACTTGTTGGTGTCACCGCCATGCTTTGTCAGGCTAAATTTTTGGGTGGCTCACCTGCTACCTCATCTAAGTTGGTCACTTGGTGGTGTCACCCCCATGCTGTGTCAGGCTACATGTTTGGGTGGCTCACCTGCTACCTCATCTAACTTGGTCACTTGGTGGTGTCACCGCCATGCTGTGTCAGGCTTATGCCTGGGGCGGGGGATAGGACAGCAGTGCCAGCATGGGCAGTGGTGTCACCCGCAGGCGGTGATGGACCTTCGTTGCACCTAGTTGGGTGCTTTCCTAACATGTGCCAGCGCATGTGCCTTGCCCATCTTGGTCTGGGTCAGCACAATTGTCTTGAGGGTCACCACCAGGCTGTTGCCCAGAATTTGGCGTAATGGTACGATTAGGCAGCCTCAGAGGCATCCATGCATGCTGCCCCTGCCGTTTCCTGTCCATTTCCGTGGTGTTTCCATCATTTTCTGAGGTTTCCAGGTTTTCAGGCAACCTTCCCTGTGCAGAGCTTTGGTCCCCTGCAAAAAAGCTCGAGTCTCCCATTGACTTCAATGGGGTTTGATATTCGAAACGAGCACCTGAGCATCGGGAAAAATTCGACTCGAATAACGAGCACCCGAGCATTTTAGTGCTCGCTCATCTCTACAAGCAATCAAAAAGTCATATGTGCCCCAAAATGGTACCAATCAAACAGTCATCTCATCCCGCAAAAAATGATCCCCTACCTAAGACAATCGCCAAAAAAATATATATATGGCTTTCAGAAAATGTAAACACAAAAACATGTCTTTTAGTGTGTAAAATAAAATTTAAAAAATGCACATATTAGGCATCGCTGTGTCCATAATAACCTGCTCTATAAAAATAGCATATGATCCAACCCATCTGGTGAACGCCGTAAAAAAAAATTAAAAAATATGGCCAAAACTACAATTTTAAATCACCTTACATGACAAAAAATATAATACCAAGCAATCAAAAAGTCATATGTACCCGAAAATGGTACCAATCAAACTGTCATCTCATCCCACAAAAAATGAGCCCCTACCTAAGACAATCACCCAAAAACTAAAAAAGATATGGCTTTCAGAAAATGAAGACACTTAAACATGATTTTTTTAGTTTTAAAAATGTTCTTACTGTGTAAAACCAAAATATATTCCTAAAAAAACAGACATATTAGGTGTCGCCGCATCCGTAACAACCTGCTCTATAAAAATATCACATGAGCTAACCCGTCTGGTAAACGCAGTAAAAAAATAAAAGACATTTTTTACCACCTTACAACACAAAAAGTGTAATACCAAGCGATCAAAAAGTAATATGTACCCCAAAATGAATCCGGCAACAAATCCAGGACAATATAAGAATTAAAAAAATGGCAGCACTCTCACAAAAAATGAGTGAAAAGAAAAACACTTATTCACCCCTGTGGCCACAACTAGTGATGAGCGAACTTGTGTTTCAAGTTTGGCGTACAAGGTTCAGGTTACGTAAGAATTCTTTTATGGATTCTGCTACCACGGACGATAACTAAGGGTCCATTCAAATGTCTGCATAATGGGTCCGCATCAGTTCCGCAATTTTCAATGGGGTCGCAAAAGATGGTGTGCTGTCCGCATCCGCACTTCCGTTCTGCGTCCCCACAAAAACTAGAGCATGTCCTATTCTTGTCCGCAGCCACAGACAAGAATAGGCATTTCTATCATAGTGCCGGTCATGTGAAGACCGCAAAATACGGAATGCACATGGCCGGTGTCTGTGTTTTGCGAATCCGCAATTTGCGGACCGCAAAACAGTTGCAGACGTGTAATTGGACCCTTATCGTCCGTGGTAGCGCAATCCATAACGGAATTCTTAGATAACCTGAACCTTGTGTGCCAAACTTGAAACACTAGTCGCAACGTTTCAGCTCATAGCTTGAAAAAAGACTCTGTGAATGAGTTGAAAACATTGCGACCACAGGGGTGAATAGTAAAGTGTTTGAGAGCGCCATCATTTTTTTCTTTATATATATTGTGAGGCAGTGACAGGCCTCACGCTTCATAGAGGTCTGGAGGGGGTGGATATTCCAGTCCACATCCCTATTCCACCACAGGTGAGGCCACCTGGGTGCAATTACTGGTGTGATAAACCAGCCCTCAGTGTCAGTCTGGAGAGAGGAGAAAGGCTGAGGAAGCCTGAGAGGTTAGAGCCTGCGGTGGCTCTGTGTGGTCTCAGCCATGAGGGCTGAGGGGCCACAAGGCTCTGTGTAGCCTGGAAGTTTGGGGGAACCAGTGACCCTAGGAGAAGAGGGTCACACGGTCATAGTCGGGAGGACTGTTGGACCATCTCCCCCCAAAGGATACGGTTGGAGTCATAGCCAGGAGGCTGCTGGACTGAACAGCTGAGGAAGCCGCACTTAAAAGCTGTGTGTGAACAGCGTATGTATTTAGGTGAGTTAGCTGAACTGTGTTTAGTCAGAGCCCAGCCGGGCAGGTGTTGTTTTTATGATTTGTTTTGGTGTGCTGGTGCCAATAAAACTGAGTTGGACCTGAAAATCCCTGTGTTTTGAAGATATTGTGTGATGTCGACCCCCTGAGAGGATACGATCCCTTACAATATATATAGTCATTTATCAAAATGGTGTAAAGTAGAACCAGCTTAGTTGCCCATAGCAACCAATCAGATTTCACCTTTCATTTTTCACAGCTTCATTGGAAAATGAAAGGAGGAATCTGATTGGTTGCTATCGGCAACTAAGTCAAGTCTACTTTACACCAGTTTTGATAAATCTCCCCCCCCCTGTGTACTTCTATGTGTACATAGCATTGTGTGTCATCACACTGTACTAATCTGTGTGGGAAAAGTGACCGCTCACTGTGCTGACTGCACACAATACTGTATTCAGAAGAGAGAGCACACACATACTGTACTCAGAAGAGACTGCACACAATACCGTACTCAGAAGAGAGCGCACACACATACTGTATTCAGAAGAGACTGCACACATAATACTGTATTCAGGAGAGAACGCACACACATACTGTACTTAGATGAATGCGCACACACATACTGTACTCAGAAGAGACTGCACACACAATACTGTGTTCAGAAGTGAATGCATGCAGTGAGAGCTGTTAGTAATGAGATATATCAGGCTTATAACGCCATGGTTTATCAGCAGAAATATCTATTGTGTCTACAAATAATGAACAATAATGGACAGAAGGGAAAGTGAGAACTAGATCTGCTAATTATAGGCTGTAGAGGCTGTAAGACTCAACATGTTGTGGATTGGACTGAAATCTCACCACCAAGTTATTTGCAAGTTCCATCAGCTTATACTGTATGTAAAAGGCTGCTAGCTGTGCTGTGTAACAGGATGTGGGGGCGGAGCACAAGAGCTTGTGCTGGTGCATGTGAAATCCACAGGAACGCCCACAGAGCTTCTCAGGAGAAGACAGCAATATGCAAAACTCATAGAAGAGCATTTCTGAATGCATGTGAAGCAAAGCTGATACCAGTAAACTAACAAGTGCAATTTTATTATGTGCTGCATTACGGTAAGATATGGGGTTATTGATTTTTAGTGCACAAAGGTGTCCATAGCCTTTAAAGAAGTTATCAGAGCTTTGTCCTTTTCAACCTTTGCCTTCTTCTCAAAACAGAACCAGAATGATGACAGCTTAATATCACATCACAACTCTTTATACAAAATTACATTTGACTGTTGAACTTTTTCTTACTTTAGCTTACAAGAAGCTTGAAAATTCTCTGATCTGGAAGGAAAGGCATGAACAACGAATCACAGAGGCTCAATGGTTTAGAAAAATTGGTGAGTAATATTTCAGTGTTAATAAAGTAACTAAAAGTAGTTGTATTACTACTACTACTACCACTACTACATGACAAGCTATCAATGATAAAAAAAAGTACCGAAAAAATACTTCCTTTATTTGCACACCCCAATAATACAACAAATACCAACACACCCAATAATCATTCCAGAGTAATCAAAAGACTTTATTGATACAAATTAAATAATCTTAAAATTAATCATAACAGTGGCATACATATACAGCAAAAAAGAAGATACATTGGGTATGTAATGGTAAAAACTTCATATCTCAAATGGACTTAGTGTATCATGATATAGCGCCTCATCATATCAATCTAATCCTCCCATTAAAATAGGTAAAGTGCTTAGTGCAATCTCAAAAACAGAGGTAATAGTAAAAAAGTATAGTAAACCAATAGAGTATGAGGCTAAATACAAACCAAAATGAAATCAAATGATACCAAATCTAAGCATAGCCCAGGAGAGTGCATAATAAAAATAAAATACAGATCAGTATAGCTCCAATTGCGACGTATGTTTCGCCTTAAGCTTCCTCATCCCTGTTCCTCAAGAGTGAAGTGTTTTTCAAGGGATTTTACTCCAGCATTATTTGTGGTTGCCAAGAAGGACAGAGTTAGTCTCCCCATTCTGAATCAAAGGTGCCTTATCCTTTTTTCAGATGGAATTGGTGAAGAAGAAGATGGAGTTTTCTTCTCACAATGTAAGTTCACAGCTCCACATTGCCATGTGAATGGCCTACAAGTGTTTCTTCAGTTTTCCCTTTGACTTAACAACTGTCCCAGTATTATTCAAGAAAGTACATGATCCCACGATCGTGGCAAGTAATTAAAATCCATGGAAACACTAAAACCGAAAAACAAAGATCTTAATATAAAATCTTAGGTGAACACAAATCAAATGGAGTATCATAAGCAAATCATATCAAGGGAGTAGCATATTGAGAACTGGTCCAGGCATCCCACATCTTCACAAATTTGGAATGGGAGTGACTAAAAAACCCAGGATTTTTTCATAAGAGTATGCAGTGTTAAGCCTCCTCATGTTCTTATCTATTGAGGGGGATCTCAGAGCTTTTCAAGTTTTTTGAGCCAACTTGGTGGACGAAAATAAATGTGCCAGCACTATTCTGCCATTAGATGGTAGTCTATCTATATTCAGAAAAAAAGAGCTAGAGAAGGGGAAGAGCCTTAAGTAAAACTTACCAATTCTGAGGCTAGGAGGAAAACCACACTCTCATGAGATTGGGAAGCAAGGGGCTAGTCCACAGAATTTGGTATACGGTGCCTCCCTAGTTCCTCCATCAAAGATGTGAGGCATCTTGAAACATGTGACATAACCTGTCAATGGAGACGTGGGCTTGAGCAGTTTTAATATGTATATGTGTGGGTTAGCTTCAACAGTAAAGGAGGGATTGGTTTGGAACAGGTGTCTGATTCTTAGATAAAAAGTACTTGTTCGGAATATGAGGTTTGATAAATTTGACAGGTTGAAAGGAGTGGACACAGCTGACATTCATAAGATGAGAAAATCTATCTAGCCCCCCTTTTCCACCAGGAATGTAGCCCCAAGCCTGGTATAGGGAATTCCAGCATTTATAAAGGGGACAAATTAAGTATCAACATTAAAGATTTGATACAGGAGTTGTGGAATTGTTTCCAGTTAGTAATGATGGAAGCCACGAAGTAAGGGAGTGATTAAAAGGGACTTGAGATTAGCTAAGTGGGTAAGCGAGGAGTCCATATGGACCCAATGCCGTGTAATGGTGCCAACCGCACAATGTTTTGGTAACAGTTTAGAGGCAATACAAGGCCTTCCTCGTGCCTAAATAAAAGTGTCCAGTGGCGTAGTGGACTTATTAAAAATGGAGCAAGGAAGCATTATCGGTAATGTTCTAAATAGATATAAAAGTTTGGGGAGGGTGGGCATTGGGAAGGGAGTAGAGTTGAGCGAACGTGCTCGTAACGAGCACTGTACTGCTCGGATCCCCTGCTCTTGCATGGGCGTCCTCCTCACCCGACGGATCCGGATGGCTGTGCCCATGCGAGCGCAGGGGATCCGAGCAGTACAGTGCTCGTTACGAGCACGTTCGCTCAACTCTAGAAGGGAGCTATTCAGCCCACCTAAGGTATCTCATGTTTGGACATTAAATCAGATTCTGGAACCTTTAAGAATTGGAGGTAACTGGACTGATATAGTAAATGTACAGATTTAGTTACATTAAGCCAAGGTATTTTGTTTGTTGGAGTTGTCAACCTTGATGGAAAATTGATTCTAACTGGGACACTAGGGAAGTGGGCATATTGAGAGTTAATATTTAAGATTTAGATTTGTTTAATTTATAAAAGGATTAGGATCCAAATGATTTAATAACTTTCAGTGCTGCCCCAAGATATTCTGCAGGTTGTTTTAAAGAGAGGATCGTGATATACAGTGGGTGCAATCTCGAATTTGGATGACTTTGATCCTCTCATCAGATTGGATAGTCTGCACCAAAGGCTCAGTAAAAACATGAAAATTAGAAGGGAAAGTGGGCACCCTTGCCTTGTGCCATTTGTAATCTACAAATAATCACCCAGGGTACCATTCACAAATACCTGTGTAGAGGGACAGGAATATTGCGCTTCAATGGATGACAAAATAAGACCCAAAAACAATTTTATTGAGCACCAAGAAGACTAACGACCAATTCACACAGTCAAAAGCCTTCTCAGCATCAGGGGTACCAACTCTGTAGGATCTCCTCTCCCCTCCAAGTAGTCCAAAATATTGAGAATTTGTGTGCTATTTTCATGAATTTGACATCCCTTCAAAAAGTCCACCTGGTCAGAGGAAAGCAACAAGGGGATTACGGTGGCTAAACGGTTAGCAAGGGCTTTAGCATGTATTTTTAAATTTGTATTAAAGGGGTATTCCCATCTCACAAATGTAGTTTGTATAGTTAGATATAGCCATACCAATATTATTACTAATAGAATGTATTTATATAAAATTTACCATTTAGTAGATTTTCCTATTTGTATATCCATTGTCCCAGACACATCAGTCAGGCCGTTGCCCCTAGTTACGACCACCGTGGCCATGTAGTAGTGGTGGTCAGCTTGCTCCTGTTCAAACCCGCTCTGAGGTAACTGCTGTTTTGTGAATGCACATTACATGTACATTTTAGAGGACTTTCACATCAGCATTTGGGACGCTACCAGTCTTAAACACAATGTTCAGGATCCGTCCAAAAGGCAGACTTTATAAATGGATCCTGCTCCATAGAGATGAATCTTGGAACAGGATCCATTTCTCTGCGTTTTGGAAGCGCAGACAAAAATACTACAACCCTAAGATGTGTCTCCGCATGCTCATGTAATGTGTGTTCACAATACAGCAGTTACCTCAGAGTGGGTTCGAACAGGAGCAAGCAGGCCACCACTACTACATGGCCACGGTTGTCCGTAACCAGGGGCAACGGCCTGACTGATGTGTGTGGGACAATGGATATACAAATAGGCAAATCTTCTAAACGGTACATTTTATATAAATACATTCTATTAGTAATATTATTGGTATGGCCATATCTAACTATACAAACTACATTTGTGAGATGGAAATACCCCTTTAATTCATAGTTTTGATGCCTTCAGTGTGAATCTACAATTTTCATAGTCCTGAAAATACAGAAAACTCTTTGAATGCGAAGGTGTGTCCAAACTTTTGGTCGGTACTGCATATAACATATATATATATATATATATATATATATATATATATATATATATATTTACTTTCGTTTACTTGATTGTTATCTGGAAAATCGCCTTTCACACTGCAGTCTCTGCCACAGGGCTGCCGGGACTGGTCAGGGATCGCGCCTGCGCGTTCCTTACAGGAGCTTGCCAGCAGCCACCAGCGCGGAGAGGAGGGCGGGGAGCGGAGGGCGGGCATCCAGGCTCTGACGTTTCGTGTACAGAGCCTGGCCAATCCCTCAAGCAGGGAGAAGCCTGTACACGAAACGTCACCACAGGAGCCAGGTGGATGACGTAGGCAGTCACGTAAGCGGCATCGGCCGTGCTGAAACACGTCAAGAATCAAAGAGAGTATATTACAAAAGTGTACCCAAGTAAGTTGCAAGCCATATTAGATAAAGTTCTTATAACTAGGACAACCCCTTTAAGTGAACTCAGGGACAGTATATAATCATGTATGCTTGTATAGAGCATACAGTACATGACTTTATATTGCACTTTCACAAACTAAATTAGAAATTGGCCAACCCCTTTAAATCAAAATGTTTCTGAATCATGAGAAAACAGCCAGGTGTGCCCATACTTTTGACTGGTATGGTGTATGTATTATTTTAAAATGTATATATTTCACGTTGGCCTTGTTGCTTATTTATCGATATTCTTTATTAACATTTTTTTGTGCTTTGATATGTCTTTTTGCCAAAATTAGCTTGGAATTTGGCTGTACATACCGAGGACACCCCACTAATGATGAAAGACTGCTTTCTTCTTTCTTACAAGGTATGGTAAAGTAAGAGGTAATATATGGACTTTTTGTGAATATATAATTCATTCTGTTTTCTTTGACAGATTTCCTTGCACTGCCCTTGTGACAAGACAGTGCTAGTAGCTCAAAAGTCATGTTTATTAATGGCGGCATCAGTTGACCTTGAAATGGCTAGAAATACCACTTGCCACTCTGAACAGGTAGTAAATAACATTATATGTTTTTTTATTTTCTACATTTTTTTACACTATATATATGATGGCAAATGTTTCTTGTAAACTATTTTTAACCCCTTCCAGCAAAATTCAGTTAGAACAAATGTAGAAGCCCCATTTTTCAAATCTGACATGTCATTTGATCTGGTAATAACTTTGGAACGCTTTTAGTTATTAAAGAAATTCTGAGGGTTTTTTTTTAATGACAAAATGGTATTTCAAGTTAGTGGTAATTTTGTACATTTGTTTTCCTGTGCTTTTTAAGGCCTCTTTCACACGAGCGTCACGGATTAGGTCCGGATGCGTTCAGGGTGCATTCAGGAAAACTCACACCATTTTGCAAGCAAGTTCAGTCAGTTTTGCCTGCAGTTGCATTCAGTTGTTCAGTTTTTTCTGCGCATGTGCGATGCGTTTTGATGCGTTTTTCACGCGCGTGATAAAAAACGGAAGGTTTACAAACAACATCTCTTAGCAACCATCAGTGAAAAACGCATTGCACCCGCACTTGCTTCAGGATGCAATGCGTTTTTCACTGAAGCCCAATTCACTTCTATGGGGCCAGGGATGCGTGAAAAACGCAGAATATAGAAAAATGCTCATGTACACAGACCCATTGAAATGAATGGGTCAGGATTCAGTGCGGGTGCTATACATTCACGTCACGCATCGCACCGGCGCGGAAAACTCGCTCATGTGAAAGGGGCCTATACCTCTCAAAATATTTATTATTTAACATTCACCATGTGTCTAATTTATGTCGGCATCATGTTGTAAATGTCATTTTATTTCTTAGGATGTTGAGAAAGTTTAGAATTTTAGACGCAATTATTGACTTTTTTAAGGACCAATTCAGTTATAAATTCACTTTGTGACTTCAAAACTGATGTTGAAACTTTGTTAACCATTTAGGTGTTCCACGGGAATTAAAGGGGTTCTGCAGTTGTTTAAAACTGATGATCTATCCTCTGGATAGATCATCAGCATCTGATCGGCAGGGGTCCGACCCCTGGGACCCCTGCCGATCAGCTGTTTGAGAAGGCAGCGGCGCTGCAGGAGCGCCGCGGCCTTCTCTGTGTTTTCCTTAGGCCCAGTGACGTCACGACTACTATCACTGGCCTGGGCGTGGCTAAGCTCCATTCATGTGAACAGAGCTTAGCCCCGCCCAGGCCAGTGATACTAGTCGTGACGTCACTGGGCCTGAGGAAAACACAGAGAAGGCCGCGGCGCTCGTGCAGCGCTGCTACCTTCTCAAACATTTGATCGGCAGGGGACCCCTGCCGATCAGATGCTGATGATCTATATAGAGGATAGATCATCAGTTTTAAACAACTGCAGAACCCCTTTAATGCAAAATGGATGGAAAATTTAAATTTTTTTTGTGCAGATTTTCCATATTAATCCATTTTTTCCTGTAACACAGCATGAGTTAACAGCCAAACAGACCTCAATATTTATTACACTTGTTCTGCAGTTTACAGAAACACCCCATATGTGATCATAAAACTCTTTATAACCACACGGCAGGGTTCAGAAGGGAAGGAGCACAATATTGTGTTAGAATGGCTTTCGGGTGTCATGTTGCATAGGTAGAGACCTTGAGGTATGACTAGAAAGGAAACCCCCAAAAGTGACTACATTTTGGAAATTGCACCCTCAAGGAATTGAGGGATGCCGTGAGTGCCATGACCCACCAAGTGTTTCATAGAATTTAGAAAGACTTGGCTGTGAAAATGAAAAACTAAATGTTGGTTTAGCTCCAAATTTTTCATTTTCACAAGCGGTAACAGAAGAAAAAGCAACCCACAATTTGTTATGCATTTTGTCCTGAATACAGCAACACCCCATAGTTCATAATGGAAGCAGTGGCATCTGGATTTTCTAACATGGAATCTACTGAAAGGGCTTTTAAGGATTATAACTTTTTTATTTTTTGTTGACTGAGCTGTGTGAGGGCTCATTTTTTTGCAGGACAAGCTGTAGTTTTTACTTTTTGATTACTTTTTATATCTTTTTTTTGGCAAGTAAGGAAGGCAAAAATTGCAATTCTTTCAGTGTTTTTTGTTTTTATTTTTTATGGGGTTCTCCGTGTAGTATATTTGATATTATAACTTTATTTGGCAGGTTGATTATGGCAATACCAGATTTTTATATATGTAGATGTGTGGGAGCTTGTTTTTTGCAGGATGGACTGTAGTTTTTATTGGTACCATTTTGGGGTACATATAAACTTTTGATAGCTTTTTTATGGGAGGTGAAGTGGGCAAAAATTGCAATTCTGTCAGTGTTTTTAATATTTATTTTTTATGGGGTTCTCCATGTGGTATATTTGATGTAACTTTTTTCTGAGGGTTGATACGATTATGGCAATATTTTTTTTTCATGCTTACTACTTAATGGACATGGTGATATAAATGATGTGACATTTATTTATTTATTTTTGATCAATTATAAATGATTGGATATTTGAAAAGACTTTTTTTGTTTTATTTATTGGAATTTTTATTTTACATTTTTATTTTACACTATATATATATATTTTTTTTTTTACGAAGTCCCACTGAGGTTTTTGAAGATAAAGTAGTTTGATGGATGGTACAATGCACTGCAATAGTCATCTATTGCAGAGAGTATTGTAATGTCAGTTTTACACTGACATCTGGCTCGATCAGACCCTGCCTCTGGCAGGGCCTTACAGGCTTTGGTACCTGGTAAGCCTGGAGACCTTTGTAAAGCTTACAGCTACCATGACGACCACCTGGATCCTGCAAATGAATCATGGAGGCCCAATGGGATAGAGAGCTCCGTATAGGAGTACATGGCAGTGTGGCATATCGCAGGCAGCAGTGTTAGATCGGAGGCAGTAGGGGGGTATCGGAGGCTGCAAGAAGGTATTACCTTAAAGTAATTGGCTGTACAGACTAACCAATCAGAGTGATCGCAAAAAATGGACCACTCTGGTACCTTTCTGGCTGCTGGAGACTCTGGGGCTGTGAAACTTTCTTTTGTCACAGCACAAGTTAACAGTTTGGACATAACTGTACACCTGATTGTTGTAACCTACATGCAATCTGGGCATACAGTTATGTCCTTATGCGGGAAGAGGTTACTCTACTGTAACATGGTGGCTGGTAAATTTCACCCAGAATGTTCAGATGGGTGAGGTAAAAAAATCCAGGAAAGCTGGGTGGTTTCAGCAAAGTTTAGTTTGTTGAGGCACTCTTCTTTAAAGTGTTTTATGAGCCTGTATTTTTATGGAACGGTGGGTTGGTTAGTAGAGGGACCCGCAATTCCCTCCCCAATCCAGTTCAACACTTTCCCCTATCCCTAGGCAAACCCAGGTGTAGGTGCTGGCCTCATTATTGTGGGGATAAATACAGGGCTGAAATGGAAGCTGCATGACCTGCTGGCTGACAAGAGCCTGATCGTGTTTATGCTGTTTATGGTTTATTTTTGCTGTGGAGTCATGTTGTATCTTGTGTTAGACGAAATATAGACATAATATAAACAATGCTGGAATTTAAACAGCTGAATCCTGTGAAAACTGTCATCACCGACACTGATTACTCACAGATCCCAACACTACATTATATTGTTTACCATGAAGCCATTAAATTTTGTTTAACAATATAGTGGTAGTAATATTTCACTCTAAATGTATTTTCCAGATAGATATTTTGATTAAAAAAAAGAGCCAGACAATGTTAAAAATAGCAAAAAAGAATTACCTCCCCTGCTACTTCTGTAGTGACACTGGTCTAGTCCTCACTGCTCTCCATTTCCTGTGTCAGTTTGACATGCCATTAATGCAGGGACGTAGCTAAAGCCTTCCCTCAGCGCTGGTGCACCTAGCTTTTCTGCTGGCCAAAAATTGACCCCCCCCCCGCCCCCCCAAAGGCAAATTCTCACCCTAACCTTTTCCCTCCTAACATTACGTATATCACTACAGAACATACAGGGTAAGGCTACATTCACACGACAGTTGTTTTTGCAGCCTCCGATCCGCATATTTTGCGGCTCAGATGCGGACCCATTCACTTAAATGGGTCAGCAAAAAATGCGGACAGCACGCTGTGTCCTGTCCGCATCTGTATGTCCATTCCTATTTTTGTCCGTTTTGTGGACAAGGATGGGTATTGTTACAGTGGATCCGCAAAAAAAAAACGGATGCCATATGGAACATCATCCGTTTTTTGGGGGATCTGCAATTTGCTGCAAAACACAACATTCGTGTGAATGTAGCCTAATACAGCGCCCCATACCTTGTACATCCAGTGATGTCTCCTCTTTTTCCTCATCTTCTCCTTTCAGACCAGACGCCATTTTTCAGCCATTTCTCGTCTCTGCAGTTTGACAGAAAAAAATCTTAGTTTATTACTTTTCCATCATCCTCCCATCTTCTGGACAAATCATCCTACTACCCCCAGTATTGTGCCACTAGTACTACACAGATAGTGCCCTTAATAAATATTGGACATACAGTGTCCTAAAATAACTGCGCCCAGCAAGTAGTGTCCCTGACAGTAATAGTGTAAACATAACATCCCCCAGAAATAACTGCGCTATGCTGATACTATGCCCGGGTGCCCCCCAGAGTAATAGTGCTCCCCAAAGTCCCAACTAATAATTCTCTGCCAGAGTGCACTTGTTAGTAATAGTGCCCCCAACAGTACTAATGTCCCCACTGTGGCCAGAAGTAATAATGCTTCCAATGTGTCAGTAGGAAGTGCCCCCATAGTGCACTCCAATAATATGCCAGTAAGAAGTGCCCCTATAGTGCCCCCCAATAATGTGCCAGTAAGAAGTGTCCACATAGTGCCCCCTAATAATGTGCCAGTAAGAAGTGCCCCCTAATAATGTGCCAGTAAGAAGTGTCCCCATAGTGCCCCCCAATAATGTGCCAGTAAGTGCCCCCATAGTGCCCCCAATAATGTGCCAGTAAGAAGTGCCCCCATAGTGCCCCCCAGTAATGTGCCAGTACGAAGTGCCCCAATAATGTACCAGAAGTGCCCCCAAAATTTCCCCAATAATGTGCCAGTAAGAAGTGCCCCCCCATTGATTCCCCCCCAAAATCATGTGCCAGTAAAAGTGTCTCAGCCCCATAGATACTCCCACGTGCCAGTAAATGCCCCCTAGTGCCCGTAAGAAATGCCCCCAGTGCCAGTAAATGCCCCCCAGTGCCAGTAAGAAATGCCCCCAGTGCCAGTAAGAAATGCCCCCAGTGCAGTAAGAAATGCCCCCGGTGCCAGTAAGAAATGCCCCCGGTGCCAGTAAGAAATGCCCCTGGTGCCCCCAGTGCCAGTAGGAAATGCCCCCAGTGCCAGTAGGAAATGCCCCCCAGAGCCAGTAGGAAATGCCCCCCAGTGCCAGTAGGAAATTCCCCCAGTGCCCCCATGTGCCAGTAAGAAATGCCCCCCAGTGCCCCCATGTGCCAGTAACAAATGCGCCCAGTGCCCCCAAATAGAGCTCCGGTCCGAGATTGCACCAATAAAAAAAAACAAAACACTAATACTTACCTCCATTGAGCTGGCAGCGATGCCTGCCTGAGCTTGCCTCTGATAGGCTACAGGCACTAGGCCTGCAGCCTATCAGAGGAAAGGGCAGGGGAGACGCCTCTCCCTCCCCTGCCCTGCAGCACAGGCATCTGTTTCGCCGTCCTGAGGACGGCGATTCAGATGACTATGGAGATGAGCGCTTCCACAATGGAAGCACTCATCTCCCTCTGCCCCGCCGCCGTTGCCTCCCAACTGTGACCAGGGCCGCGCTGCACTTTGCCTAATTGCCGGTGCGGCCCTGCAAGTTGCAAGGGGGGGCCTCGGGGGGATGTGAATATTTTCCTATGCAGATGTCCAATCTGCTCTAAGGATGTGTCCAAGCACTGTAAGAATTTAATCTCCTCAACACGTGGCTATGGAGACATGGTAGTCCTTTTAAGATAGCAGTTCTCCAAAGAACTACTTTCCACATCTCCTCTTTAACATCTGGTATGCTTTTTTAGCTTTTTTTTTTTTTTTGCTCAGGCTGGTACCTTTTCCAGGGCTGGCTTTTCTCTCAACTCTCATTTAGTATGTGCTCACTCATATGTGCTCACTCCTTTAACATACTGAAATATTCATGTAGAGAGGGTAACAGCCTCATCTAGTGCTGGATATAAATATGGTCTGTTAACTATGCAACATAAGTCCAGGCCTGAAAGCAGTTATTTTTAAATTGAAGATGTCCATATAAACCTGTAAGTCAAGTAATTGGCAAGACAGTAATCTTCTCTTCCACAATGACACACAAAGTATATTTTCTAAAACTAAGCCCTCTAGTAACCCCGAACCCAGACCCCATTAAAGTCAATGGGGACCCAAACTTCACTTTATTATTTTCTGTTATAACATTGTTATAATGGAAAATAATAGCATTCTTAAGAATAACAGAATAAAATGGCCATTGAGGGGTTAAAAATAATAAAAAAAAACTCACCTCATCCACTTGATCGCG
This sequence comes from Rhinella marina, assembly GCA_900303285.1. NCBI lineage: Eukaryota > Metazoa > Chordata > Amphibia > Anura > Bufonidae > Rhinella > Rhinella marina. Next base: position 15,661 of record ONZH01023009.1, read on the forward strand.
CAGCCAGTATCCTCTTCTTTCTTCAGGTCCTTCTATCTTCATTCAGCAGGACCTGCGATGACGTGACATCATCGCAGGTCCTTTTGCAGGTCCTGCAGAAAGAAGGAAGATGGGGATACCGGCTGCGTGATCAAGTGGAAGAGGTGAGTTTTAAAAAAAAAAAAAAATTTTAACCCCTCCATGGCCATTTTATTTAGAATTCTGTCTTAAGAATGCGATTATGTTCTGTTATAACCATGTTATTCACTTCAGTGAAAAAGTCCGGGTTCGGGTTCTCTCAACCCTACCCTCTAGTATAATAGCCTGACCAGTTCGCTACAACATCAAAGGGCTCTATTTACAGTCATGAAGCCCTATCACAGTCAAAATGCCCTACCCCACAGCTTCTGTGTTCCCTACATAAACACAATTCCTCCACCATAGCTAAATTATTTCCATTAAAATCCTTGCACTCCAGTCATTACCACAATTTGCAATCATTGTGCACCAAAACCTCTGTCTTTCATTAGCACTGTTTTCTCATCGCAACCTCTTTGCCCTCTTTTTCAGAATGTAAAAACCTTTTTTTAGATATCAGTTAAAAAGACTTAAGGTCCCTTTACACAGGTCCCTTTAAAAATCAGTAGAGGAGGCCACTGCATTTACATGCAGCGATACTCTCCACAATATGGAGAGGAGCGATAAAATAATGCCATCATTTGTCCCCATACTGGTTAGTTGTTTGCTGGTAGCAGATGCTGTTTACAGAGCATGATCTGCTGTCAGTAAACTATAATTTTTGTGACTGTATGAATGATGAACGAGATCTAATGATCTCGTTTATTGGGTAATCTTCGGCACCTTTACACCACCAGATAATCATTAGTGATTATCTGTGGGATTCCCGGTTAATTCCTCTTAAAGGGTTTCTGTCACCAGTTTTGGGCATATAAAACAGGATGACATTTGCAATGTGCAAATGTCACCTGATGCCCAAACTGGTGATCATTTTTTTACTGGTGCCCCCGTTTTTGAAATAAATCAACTTTTGTCGTATGCAAATGAAGCTTACTAGGTGCAAGGGGCGGTAACCCTGCACCTAGTAAGCGCCGTTTCCCTACCTTTATTCACGCCCCCTTTGTTGTGATAGACAGGGCCAGGCAGCTCGCTCTAGCTGCTCCTGGCCCTGTCCGTGCTGAAAATCCCGCGCCTGCGCCGTTCGGACTTCATTCGGCGCAGGAGCAGTGAGTGCCGATTGCTGCCGGGCTCCCGGCTTCCTCACTGCGCCTGCGCCGATGACGTCACAGAACACCCAGAAGAGAAGGCGGCGCAGGCGCAGTGAGGAAGCCGGGAGCCCGGCAGCAATCGGCACTCACTGCGCCTGCGCCGAATGAAGTCCGAACGGTGCAGGCGCGGGATTTTCAGCACGGACAGGGCCAGGAGCAGATAGAGCGAGCTGCCTGGCCCTGTCCATCACAACAAAGGGGGCGTGAATAAAGGTAGGGAAACGGCGCTTACTAGGTGCAGGGTTACCGCCCCTTGCACCTAGTAAGCTTCATTTGCATATGACAAAAGTTGATTTATTTCAAAAACGGGGGCACCAGTAAAAAAATGATCACCAGTTTGGGCATCAGGTGACATTTGCACATTGCAAATGTCATCCTGTTTTATATGCCCAAAACTGGTGACAGAAACCCTTTAAGGTGTGTGGAAAGCTTACCTGCTCTGATAAAAGATCACTGTTACCCAGTGTAGGGAACATAACAATAGCAGAAACCTCTAATTCCCAGGAAAGTGACAGGAAGCGTTAAACATTTATAGCATTCGACTTTTATTTAATGTAGTAAAACACTGAAGTACGCGCACAAAAAAGCAGGCCCACGTAGCCCAAAAACAAACCAATGAAATAATCTAAATATGCAAACGGTAATTTGCAGAGGAAGTTTAACAACCAATGTACCTTCATAGTTTCATACATGAACTGTGTGGACAAGCGCAAACATAACAGGCTTATTGTGAGTACTGTTGTTCGATGACCAAAGTATCTGGCAGTGGGTGGTGTTGTTGGGTATGACCTCATGATGTAACAGGCCTCATGCAGCCAAGCCACGCCCATCCACATCAGCCAGTGGCCACATGATTTAACATTTGCATTAAGCCAAGAAGTGGGGAATGGAAGATGGGAGTAGTAGTAGAGTAGTAATGATTACAACGATACCGCATTTCTATCGTTTTTCTTGCATTTTAATACTAAAAAAATACTGCGTTTTCAAACTATAAGATGCACCAGACTATAAGATGCACCTAGGATTTGGAGGAGGAAAATAAGAAAAAAAAATATTTTCCATCAGACCTCAGAGCAGACCCCAAAATCAGACCCCCAACCTCCATCAGCCTCAGATCAGGCCTCCCAACCTCCATCAGCCTCAGATAAGCCTCCCATCATACCACCCAGCCTCCATCAGCCTCAGATCAGCCCCCAATCAGAACCGCCAGCCTCACTCAGCCTCCCATCATACCACCCAGCCTCCATCAGCCTCAGATCAGACCCCCATCAGACCTCCCCAGCCTCTGTTAGCCTCAGATCATCCCCCCCCCATGAGACTCAGATAAGACTCCCAATCAGCCTCAGTTCAGACGTCATCAGCCTCAGTTCAGACCCCCCAGCTCCCTCCTCATCATTCTGTAAAGGGCCGACAACTTCAGATTTATACTTTTTACCAAATATAATTGAAGAACGTATTAGATTTAGTTTTACTCTCTTTGGCAATGAATCTCTCTTTCTCCATTTTGGCTGCTTTTATTTGCCTTTTATATATTTTAAGTTTTTCAATACTTCATTGCTACTCTCCTGTTTTAGTGATTTAAGTTTAGTGATTTAAAGTCTTTTTGTCATTTATTGCTTCCTTTACATTTCTATTTATCCACATTGTTTTTTTTTCCTGTTACTCACCCTTTTATTCCCATAAGGAATGCACCTTTTACAATTAATTTCAAGCAACTGGAATGTACAGATTTTATACTTGGTGCAGTTAAAATAGTGTGGTCTAGCAACAGGTTTCTGACCTAAATACATGAGATTTCCCCCTGGGGTGGCATCTTGGTACCTTTATTCTTTAACTGTGTGAATGGTCCCATACTCGTTACACATTCACCATCATACATCAGGTCAACCAGCAGATTCATACCATAGTCAAGGATTCCCAGCTCCAGGCACTTCCTTTTCTCCTGGCCTTTCTTTGAAAACAGGTGCAGGTCTTTCACCCAGTCAAGCCACTTAAAGGGGTTGTCCAAGTTATGAAAAAAAAATATAGCACTGTAAATCTGATGGGCAGCAATATATAACTAAGTTCAGCAAGTTTTAGGCAAAAAAAATCTATATTTCCTCATTTCCCTGGTTCTCTTCTGGCCTTTGTTTACATGCAATAACAACAATCTCAGCCCCTCCCCCTTCTCTGCAAAGGCAGTGAATACAAGTGCTGAGTGACATGTCTGCCTGCTGGAATACTCAGCAGCATGTTGTATGTGTAGGACTACAAGTCCCAGCTGTACAATGACACTGCTAATACATACAGGAATTTCTCCCTACCTGTTCTTGTACAATTCCTCTACAGCTCTTGTGCCCAGCATTTGTCTCCTCTCACTGCTGCAGCTACTGTTTGTTGTAAAGCCTTGAGCCCTCAGTGTGTTCTGGCTGAAGGGGTTAATGTTTTATCTAAAGGAAACCAGGGAGAGAGCAGATAGCAGCCCGGCAAAGAAAGGGGGCGTGGCCAGTGACGTCTCGTGTACAGACTGTTATCTGAACTCTGAGGCTTGTGAACGAAACATCACAGACCAGAGAGATAAGGTGACATCATAGGTCATGTGACCCTCAGTCAACTCTGAGAAACCAGCAGCTTTAGAAACACAAAGTATATGGGAAAGTTGTTATACCTGACAAGTTAGAAACATATAAAGAACAAAAAAATAACTCGGACAACCCCTTTAAGTCATAGGTGATACGCTTTCTTCATTGGTCAAGTTCCTTTTGGTGCAGATCCCTTATGTATCTTTAATTGTTGCAGTTGTATAGTAGGTACATGAGTTCCTATCCTCTTGTGTCTAGAAAAAAGACTGAGCTGTCATAGAATAGGTTTCATGTAAATGTATCCCCCCTTCTCCTGCCTTCTTCTAATTTGCCTTTCTCATAAGGGTGGAACCTGCTATACTCCCCACTCTGCCAAGACCCCCAAAAAATATCCACAATAAGACATACAGACATTTTTCTTGGCAAAATTAATTTGCAGCATACGCTGCCTTTTATTTAAAAAACTTTATATGGTACAGCCGGGGAGGCCCGACGCAAATCCCGGCCCTTCATCCAGAAGCTCACTTCCCTGAGGGGTGTCCGGAAAGACATCAATCCTTTCTTATAATAATAATTTGCCTTTCTCATTCTACCACATCCGTCTCCCTCACTATCTGAAAAATCTGTCTTTGTTGAAGAGATGTCTGTATCACCATTGTTTGCACTGTTGCCTAGGACTGTATGCAATCTATTACCATTGAAATCCTGCAGGTCCCTTGCGAACTGTCTGTTTATATACTGTAGTAACATAATAACATACTTTGTAAGGCTGAAAAAGACATACACCCATCCAGTGGCACAGTGTCAAATGCTTTGGAGAAATTGAGATATATGACATCCACTGGTTCACCCAGGTCCAGTCTAGAACTTACCTCTTCATAGTAACGCCCTTACGGAGCTAAGCTGCAGTGTAAAGCAGGACAAACAATGTGTCTCTACATCAGTGCATGAAGCTCACACAGAAACATTTACTGTACCTGAGTGCACAGGGCAGGGCATGGCGGTGTGACACTGTGTCGGTGACTGATAGGATGAAGATTTAGGTTTATCTGCAGAACTGAGAGACTAGAACTTTGCAGCAGAACTGGGGGTTCAGCACTGGAAATGAGGGGTTGAGTTCACACCCAAAACACATATTACTGACAGCACAGTCACTTCTCACCTAAAGTCATTGTTTCCGTACAAGTCACTCTCATTATCCTCTACACTGTCACTTGCAAATTGCTTGCAGAGGAATGAAATCCTGACTCCAGTGGTACAGGAAACTAAAGTTTCTCTGCTGGGCGCTAGGCAAGCCAATCGGCAGCAGGCTCTGCAAGCACTACTAATGCTGATTGGCCAGCCCAGCGCCCGGCAGAGAGACAACATAGAGCACTAGTTGGGACTCCAGCGGGTGCAGCACTAGCCACTGATGATATGTTGAGTAAAGGGAGGGGGCCCCGATGACCAGACCCCCTTCCTCCAGGGACCCCATACCAGCTGTATGTCTGGTGGAGTTACACCGCAGACTGTACCTCTTAATTTTCTTTTTCAGTAGAATCCATGCCCCATGCACACAACCATATGCGTTTTGCAAATCACAGATCCACAAAAAATATGGATGTGGTCCATGTAACATCCGCATGTTTTGCGGACCCGTTGACTTCAATGTGGTGTGGAGATAGTTCCTGTCAATTCAAAACTTTCCCCTATCCACGCAATATCTGGGACCACCACTGATCACGAGAACTGGATCCTGTGTCCCCTTATGAATGAAGTGCCAGGTCAAGAGTGCACATAGCTACTCTGTTCACTCTCTATGGGACTGCTGAGTACAATGCTCAGTTATTTCCAGGAGTCCAATAAACACTGAATGAAGCAGAAGGGAACATGGTTTCTTTGGGGACACAGGATCCCCACTCTCATGATCATGTGGAACCTAGCAGTCCCCACCGATCAGATACTTTTCCTCTATCCTGTAGGTAGGGGATAAAAAAAATAAGCTGAGCTGTAAAACCACGAAAGGCCATCACTATCTGATCAGCAGGGGTCTGACTCCCTGCATCCCCATCCAGTTGACTATGAAGATTCATAAAGAGGCTCAGACACACCACTACTTAATATACATTGACTTCTTTATTAACTTTTGTGAGGCAGTGACAGGCCTCATATTTGAGGGAAGGTATGTGTCTCCTAGAATGGTGCAGGAAACCTATTAGAGGAGAAGCATACCATAGTTTGCTGTGTTTATGGAACGTGCCACCAAGGTGCCGGGCCCTTGGTGGAGTAAAAGCCAGTAGCTAGAGTGTCCACTAGAATAGATGGTGGACACTATTGTTACTTAGCATGGCTGGTTTCAGCTAATCCGGGCCTGGCTTTATTGGGAATAAGCAAAGAGCTGGGCGGGTGCTTATTCCCCATGATCCACTCCAAGTTTCACATGTGGCCCATGTCCACGGTTCTGATTTAAAGTCAGCTGCAATCCTCAGTGGGGGGGAAGTCTGGTGAGAGAAAGGCCCAGAGAACAGACTTGTGTATTTGAAGGCTGCACGGCTGGCAGACGAGGCTGAAAGGAGCTGGATCTATCCACTTGTGTGAACGGACAGGTGTTTATTTTTGTATTCATGCTTTTTGGTGCTTGTGCCCTGCCCAGTGATGTTATAACTGGAAAAGATCGTCTGTATTGCATAAAGTCAGACAATAAAGCATGGTTTTGGTTCTGGAAACCCCTCGTTTGATGAAGAGTTTGTCATTGCCGACCCCTGGGAGAGAGCGATCCCTTACACTTTATTAATTTTATCATACTTATATGCCATGTATCAGGCGATTTGAATGATTTTCCACTAATGGCCACTGCTCTGCTCATCTTTGTGGAGAATCTAAACCATAAATTATTCTGTTTCTCCAGAACTTGGCATCATGTCTATTATTATTATTATTATTATTATGAGCTCCTGTCATAAATCACATTACATTTTATGACTCCTCACCACAGCACCTATAAAAAATTGGTTCAGGTATATACTGATTGGGGTGTGTGATAATCAACCAACAACACCAATAAACAAAAAACACTCCCCACACAACACTACATGTGTATAAAACAATATTCAGCTTTATTAAATATGCATTAAAAACACATAGTTACAAAATACACATAAATAGTAAAAAATGGCAATTAGTTCCGCATTCACAAGGAGGATGTGTGACAGAGGTAGTAATAGATAAAGCAGCAAACAGCAATTTGGGAATAACTGACAACAGCTACAAGACCAATGTAGACAAATGTAAACTTATGACACAATGTCTCCACTGTTCAAGCTCAGGGTCCCAGATAGAGCATTCAACAAGAAATGCTACCAAGTAATCACCCACAATGAACACAGGAGACATAGCAGCATACACAATACAGGTCCTAACCCAAAATTAATACATGGTAAATACCAACCTACACACACCTCACCCCATGTTTACTAATCAATGACTGATGAAAGCACCTCCCCAGGCCCTTCCCCTTATTAATTCTCCTTCACTCCATCTACATGCAGCAGTTTCCTGTTAGTCCTCTTCTCTGTGAGGGCTTGGGTCCCTGTAGTTTATAATCTTCTGTCCTTACTGTAGCCTAATCATTTCCTCACATACTGACCTTCCACTCACACAAAATCAGCAAAATTGAACAGGCATTGCTGCAGTGTGAAGCATGAGGGAGATACGGTACAGTACAGCAGACCAAGATTATATGGAGACAGGATCTCCTACACACAATGCAGCTAAGCTGCAGTCACTGATCATAGTCAGGCTCAGACTGGTGGGTCCCTGAGCAAGGTGCGCTCCTAGACTCTCACCCCCTGCACAAGTGGCACATCACATGGTAGACTTACTGCCCCTACATACATATATTCAATGTACAGCACTTCAACCAGCCTATTTTCATATAAAAAACTTGATAGAAGTAGAAGAAACTACCCAGTGTATTATTATAGACACGATCAGAGCTGACAATACTTCTAGGTATAGAGGAAAGATAGCCAGTATATTTCTTTTTACCGGGACCTACCTTCTCAAAGTTGTTGCATCAGGTAGCATCTTGCTGCTGTGTGAGTAGGTAATATTTGAATGTATCCGTAAGGTGGGCCCTAGGCACCCCAGTCCGACACTGCTCATAGGTACTGATTAGTTAAACATGACTAGACGGATCCCTCATAAACCTGTGCTGCTATGCATTACAGACTTATAATCCAGGATAGCATCTGTTAGAAAACATTCAGACAGTTTACCCACAATAGATGTTAAACTTACTGGCCCATAGCTTCTTTTCTTTCAATCGAAATTGAAAATTCTCCATTTAGCTTTTCAGTTGTTGTCTCTTTTGAACCAAAATCTGTCTCTGTTGAGAAGCCCCCTGTTATATCAATTTGTTCTTTTAGGCCCCTTTCACACGAGCGGGAGACTCGCATGTCTCCCACAACGCATCTACAGGGCTGGACTCCGCACGGACAGGGATCGCATATAATGCTATGCGATCCCTGTCAGTGCGGAGTCCAGCCCTGTAGATCCGTTGCGGGAGACATGCGAGTCTCCCGCTCGTGTGAAAGGGGCCTTATAGGTTAAGAACGCAGAATGAGAATGCTCGTACTAAACGTCCGTTACTTTGCGCCCCAGGTCAAGCATTCTTGTTGTACGTCCCTTCCCCTGCCCCATGTGCAGTGCCGCGATCAGCAGCAGGAACTCAGCTGTTACTGACAGCTGAACCCCCGCTGCATCCGCCAGCATTGGTGATAACGCCGATGCCAGTGGTTTAACCCCTCATATACCACGGTCAGCACTGACCATGGCATATGGGAGGTTCGGGCTTCCTCTCCTCATCCATCGGGTCCCCGTGCTGCGGTGATGGGGACCCGATTGTTGCCATGGCAGCCCCAAGCCTTTCAAAGGCGTTGGGGACCAGCAGCCACGGAGACCTATGAGGTATTGTACTTTATTGAAACAGAGATCAGACCCTGTAATGTTGAAGTCCCATAGTGGGACAAAAAAAAAGTGAAATAAAAGTGTTTTTAACAATAAAAAAAGTTTCTAGTGAAAAAATAAATAAATGCCCTTTTCCCATAAAAAACACACATAAAATTGTAAAAAATAGGAAAACACCCCCCCTCCCCAAAAAACAGACATATTACGTATCACTGCATCCATAACAACCAGCTCTATAAAAATATCTGTGCTGTTCCAGCATTTTATTTTCTCCATTATCATTATTGCCTATTTGTGTTGTTGTATAATTATTAGAGATGAGCGAGCATACTCGTCCGAGCTTGGTGCTCGTTCGAGTATTAGGGTACTCGTAAGTGCTCGCTGCTCGGACGAGTATCTCGCCATGCTCGAGGAAATGGCAACTTCCGCATCGTGCATTTTTGGCGCCAATAAACTCAGCCAATCACAAGCCAGGAGACTCTGCGGTACACCCAGCATCACGTGGGGCCCTTACATGTCGATGGCAGGGGTTGGCTGGCCTGATCAGGTGACCCTGGAATATACTACTGACTGGCCGCGGCGCTCGGCTTAGATGCTGTCTGGATGTCGTTAGGGATAGAGCTGCTGCGTTTCAGGGAGAGTGTTAGGGCCTGCATTTAGTTGTCTGTTAGGCAGGAATCACCCACAAAGAACCCAACAGCCCTTCTAAGGGCTACAAGAAATTTTTTTTTTGTCTCCTGGCTTGGCTGGCTGGCACTAGTAGTGCAGCTATCGCCATATATAACCCCCTTTTTTTTTAAATGTTATATCTCAGTGATACAAATCCATTTCACACAGCAGTGTGGAACCATTCTGTGTGTCACAGTTCAGTACACTCACTACAATCCGTATTTTCTGTCCAGGTGACACTTTCTGTAAGTCACTTAATACAACTAGGTCTTTTGCTTCCACTTATATAGCTTGATCCCAAAAATCTCTGTGCGACATTTGTCTGGGTCGCAGTCAAAATAGCCACCGTCAGCAGGGTGTCAGTTAGCTCTACGATAGTTTCTGCACGTCACGTTCCAAAAAAACAAAACTAAAAAAAATATATATAAAAATATATATATATATATAAAAAATAGTTTTTTTGTTGTTATAGCTCAATGATACAAATCCATTTCACACAGCAGTGTGGAACCATTCTGTGTGTCACAGTTCAGTACACTCACTACAATCCGTATTTTCTGTCCAGGTGACACTTTCTGTACGTCACTGAATACAACCAGACTGAACAAGTTTGTGGGTTTCAGCACAGCAGGCCCATTTATTTATTTTTTTTATATATAATACACTTATATACAGAAAATGTTGACCCCCAGGGCTAAGGGTCGAGGACGAGGGCGTGGGCATTCAATTACTGCAGGGGGCAGAGGCCGTGGTCCTGGGCAGGGTGAGACAGTACCTGCTGATGAGGGAGCAGGGGAACGCCGCAGAGCTACACTCCCTAGCTTCATGTCTCAACTTACAGGGACACGTGGTAGAGGACTGTTGAAACCACAACAGTGCGAACAGCTGATGTCGTGGATTGCGGACAATGCTTCAAGTAATTTGTCCACCAGTCAGTCTTCCACGCAGTCCACCCACGTTACCCAAGGGAGCACTCCTCTGGCTCCTCCACCTCAACCTCCTTCCCCCCAGTCTGCCCCCTCCCAGGAAAATTTGGAATGCGATCCGGCATACTCTCAGGAACTGTTTTCTGGACCCTTCCCAGAGTCACAAACCACTTCTCAGGTTGCTGCTGACCTCGTTCCCGATGCCCAAGTTTTCCAACTGTCGCAGTCTGTGGGTGATGATGATGATGATGACAATGTTGAGTTAGTGGAAGAAGTTTGTAAAGAGGTGTCGGACGATGAGGAGACACGGTTGTCAGACAGTGGTGAAGTTGTTGTCAGGGCAGGAAGTCCGAGGGGGGAGCAGACTGAGAAATCGGAGGATGACGAGGTGACTGACCCAAGCTGGGTTGATAAGCCGAGTGAAGACAGTGCTTCTGAGGCGGAGTCGAGTGCTGCACCAGAACAGGTTGGAAGAGGCAGTGGTGTGGACAGAGGGAGAAGCAGGGCCAGAGCTGGTGCATCAGCAGCAACTGTTTCACGTAGTGAAGCTCCCGTGGCGAGGCTTAGATGTTCGCAAGTCTGCATGTTCTTTAAAGAAAGTGAGGATGACCGACGGACTGTGGTGTGCAACCTGTGCCACACCAGGATCAGCAAGGGTGCCACCACTACTAGCCTAACCACTACCAGCATGCGCAGGCATGAGTGCTAAACACCCCACTCAATGGAACCAAGGCCGTTCACCACCTCCTGCGGGTCACACCACTGTTCCTTCCCCTGTGTCACTCGCTGCCTCTGCTAGTCAACCCCCTGCCCAGGACCCCAGCACGAGCGCCTCCTGCCGGAAAACCACACCTTCGCCTCTACAATCCTCCACAGTGTCCACCAATGTGTCCCAGCGCAGCGTTCAGCTGTCTTTACAGCAGACGCTGGAGCGCAAGAGGAAATACAGTTCCACCCACCCACATGCCCAAGCCCTCAACGTCCACATCTCTAAATTGCTAAGCCTGGAGATGCTGCCCTATAGGCTGGTAGAGACCGAGGCCTTTTGCAATCTCATGGCGGTGGCTGCCCCTCGGTATTCAGTCCCCAGCCGCCCATCCGTGCCCTGACCAACGATGTTTCTGAGAAGGTCCACCTAACCACGGACACGTGGACAAGTGCTGC